>JAGSMR010000131.1:435000-480097 GCA_029286605.1 Sericinus montela
TACAACGAACACCCTGTCCCGAGAAGATGTAGAAAAAGAGGTCTGTACACTGACCCGACCGGGAAATGAACCTGGGACAATAGAGAGTCACCATGAGAAAAATTGTGTAAGCCACTCGTTCAAGTAGATCGTCTTAATTTATTTTTAAGTGATCCCTACATAACAGTAGTAATCTCCTTCTTCTTCTCGGTTGGAATGTGGTTAGTGGCCCCAATCCCTGTGGGGATCCAGGTGAGTTTGACAGTGGTAGAGCCTCGCATCAGCTTTTGTTGTTGCATGAATGGGTCGGCTCGAGCGGGAAGTACCACGACCTCACAGAATACCGGCGTGAAGTAGAAAGTCTAACAAACTACTGCGTTTCGTCTGCTGAGGCTGCATAAGAGATAGAAATTATTTTCTACATGTTCTCGGGTCTAGGTGTTTTGATACCTTCGTTGTTTCCGATTCCCATACCTACGGTGCTTTAGCATCTTATATTATTTATTCAAATAATGTTTAATTGGCATAACCAGTCAACATTATTGCAACAGATTAAGATGCGTTCCACCTAACCGACAGTACAGTTGACATACGATTTTTGAATAGTCCAAAGGTGTTTTCTCTTGTAACTCTAGCTTTTCCATGCACTTATGTATATTTAGCTTTTACACTTCCTTCGGCGGCACCAGTAATAGGCGGCCCACGGCCGCTGTGGATAACCAGAATCACATGTAAAAAAAGTATAAGTTATGAAGTAGACGAAACGAAATATTAAGGTTCGGTAGAGCTTGGCGGCGGAGAGGCCCACTGGAAGTTGGTTCGAACCAAAATTATGTACGATTTATATCGTTGTCACCAGCTGTCACGTTATCCCAAAAAATGTCTTCAGTGAAAGGTGGATCGAAAGGACTTAATTGTCTAGACCTCTGTCTACCTCAGTTTTGGGAATGGTGTATAGATTTTATTTATACACGAATAATAATGTAGTAAAGAATAATAATATAATATACATCGGTATAACTTTATTGCTCTGGTCTCAAAGTAAGCAGCTTAAGCACTTGTGTCATGGAATCAGAAACAAAGAAGGTACTACAAACACACAGACCTGAAACAGCGTAGAAAATATTTTTTCAACATTGACCCCTCCGGGAATCGAACCCGTGACCTTAGCGGCGGCGGACATGAAAACCGGCACTTTATTGCTATAGAATTCATTGTGACTCTCTGAATAAGAAAAACAATTGGCAGACTTTTCTATCCTATTTCTCTTCCTAGCTCTAGATTTCCAGCCCTACATTTTGTAATTAATGTAATACTCATGTAAAATATTTCTCATACGTTTGAGAAATCGTTTCTACAGATTACTTATATTTACATATGTATTGTTATTTTAATTATTGAATAGACTTAGAATTTTATTCTTGAGCATGGCGCAAACGTCGAGTTTTAAAAAAATTTAAATGGAATATCTCGGAATGTCTGCTCAGAATGCCTTACAGATTTTTTTAGTTTTCATAACAAATCTAAACATAAAACCAAGACGCAGAATTGTATGCATAATGTAGCATACGTTTTTAACAATTTATAAACGTTGTAAATAGACACAGTAACTGATAAACCACACGGTAACATTACCGTGTGGTAACGGTGTAAGAACATTGCCACTCCCTTTCTCCCGTGGGCCTCGTAAGAGGCGACAAACGGAAACAGTTAATGTTCTAGACCCCTGTCTACCCTGTATTGGGAATAGCGTGACGATATTTATGTTTATTTATTAATTTTGAAGTGATATATAGACAACGCGGCGCTTCGATGGCACGAGGTCCCTGATGTTCCTTACGGTATAATTATCTCTGTCAACAGCCGCGCGTGATTACTGATTATATTCGATATAATCAGTAATCTCAAAACTGTTTGTTTTGATCGCCAGCTACATGATTATTCTTGTGCAATTCGATTTGAAGCGCGTTTCAATTATTTGTAGCAAGATTGATTGATTTGTAGAAGAATTATTCTTGCAAGTATACTACGTGATGCTTAAATTATTACCTTTAAATTTAATTGTCACGATATCTGTGTGGTTGAGTGATTGGAATTCGAGGCAAGAGACCGACTTCGATCCCCAAGTGGTAGGCCCATGGGTTTTTAAAAACTTACGTATGATTTTATTACAAAAAAAATATTCGGTGAAGGTGGGCTGAAAGGATTTTCTATTTAGTCCATTGTTAAGACCTCTACATACTTCAGAATAGACCGTGTGGTAACGGTGTAAGAATATTGCCACTCACTGTCTTCCCGCGGGTGTCGTAAGAGGCGACAAACGGAAACAGTTAATGTTCTAGACCCCTGTCTACCCTGTATTGGGAATAGCGTGAAGATATTTATGTTTATTTATTAATTTTTGAAGTGATATATAGACAACGCGGCGCTACGATGGCACGAGGTCCCTGATGTTCCTTACGGTATAATTATCTCTATCAACAGCCGCGTGTGATTACTGATTATATTCGATATAATCAGTAATCTCAAGCGGCTGTTTGTTTTGATCGCCAGCTACATGACTATTCTTGTGCAATTTGATTTGAAGCGCGTTTCAATTATTTGTAGCAAGATTGATTGATTTGTAGAAGAATTATTCTTGCAAGTATACTACGTGATGCTTAAATTATTACCTTTAAATTTAATTGTCACGATATCTGTGTGGTTGAGTGATTGGAATTCGAGGCAAGAGACCCGACTTCGATCCCCAAGTGGTAGGCCCATGGGTTTTTTCAAAAACTTACGTATGATTTTATTGCAAAAAAAATATTCGGTGAAAGGTGGGCTGAAAGGATTTTCTATTTAGTCCATTGTTAAGACCTCTACATACTTCAGAATAGACCGTGTGGTAACGGTGTAAGAATATTGCCACTCACTGTCTTCCCGCGGGTGTCGTAAGAGGCGTCTGAAACAGGCTTGAATAATGTTATGGCAACCGATCGAAGGCGGAATGACCATCTCTAAAAATATCATACCAAAATAATCAGACCGAAATTGGGCAGCAGCATCTGAAGTGCGAGTGGTCTGCTACTGCGATCGCCAATCCGCCTGCCAAGCGTGGCGATTATGGTAAATCCTCCCTATGGGAGAGGCCTGTGTCCTACAGTGGACTTTAACAGGCCGTTATGTATGTATGTATGTATGTATGTATGTATGTATGTATGTATGTATGTATGTATGTATGTATGTATGTATGTATGTATGTATGTATGTATGTATGTATGTATGTATGTATAATTCAGTATTGGAAATAGTGTAAAGATATTTCAATTTATTTAAAAAAGGGGGAAGTTCTTAATTCGGCTGTGTTTTTTTTATTTCTTACCTCTGCGGCTGACGGCCCGATGGCCTAGTTGATAGTAAGCCTGCCTTCGAAACTGAGGGTTTCGGATTCGAATACCGCTGGGGGCAAACATTTCTGTAATGATGATGATGTCCATAGACATAGGTGTTCATATGCTTATATAAAATATTCATGGATACGATAGACATGTGGTTGGGTGATTCGAGTCTAGAGACTCGAGTTCGACTCGAAATTAGTATGCTCGCAACTATGGGTTTTTTCAAAAACTAGGACATAGTGACGACGATAGGTTCACCACCTGTCACGTTGTCCCGAAAATATCTTCGGTGGAAAGTATGTCAAAGGGACTTAATTGTCTAGACTAGACCTCTGTCTACCCCTGTATTGGGAATTGCGTGAAGATATTTATTTATTTTATTTCTAGTTACGATAGACATGTGGATGGGTGATTCGAGTCTAGAGACTCGAGATCGATTCAAAAGTGGTATGCTCGAGACTATGGTTTATTTTTTTCAAAAACTTTTATGCTATTTATATCGTTAACTTGGACATAGTGACGGCGACAGGTTCACCACCTGTCACGTTTTTTCAAAAAAATTCCTCGGTGGAGGTGGGTCGAAAGTAATTAATTGCTTAGACCTCTGGATCCCCTGTATTGGTAATGGCGTGAAGATGTTTTTTTAAACAATTGCCTTTTGTAATACCCGAGGCGCTGGCGACGTCTTTAACGGCAGCCGGTTTAGATGTATTAGGTAAGGGATGGGTTATAGAAGTATGTACATTACATTTATTAAACTATGTTTAATGCAACCAGGCTACATTATATCAACACATTGAGAAGCGTTCCACCTAACGCTCTTTGATTATCACAGATTGCAAAATCGTTTACTAAAAAAACATATTACCACGCGCCACAGACTGACAACGTACTGACGACCTCCGTGGACGAGTGACATAAACACCGGTTTTTAAGGTATCGCCATCTGGAGGCCCGGGTTCGATTCCCGGGCAGGTCATTATAGAAAAACCACTATTTTCTACATGTTCTCGGGTCTAGGTGTTTTTGATACCTTCGTTGTTTCCGATTCCCGGTACGGTGCTTTAGCATCTTATATTATTTATTCAAATAATGTTTAATTGGCATAACCAGTCAACATTATTGCAACAGATTAAGATGCGTTCCACCTAACCGACAGTACAGTTGACATACGATTTTTGAATAGTCCAAAGGTGTTTTCTCTTGTAACTCTAGCTTTTCCATGCACTTATGTATATTTAGCTTTTACACTTCCTTCGGTGGCATCAGTAATAGGCGTCATTACCGGCCGCTGTGGATAACCACAATCACATGTAAAAAAGTAATATTATGAAGTAGACGAAACGAAATATTAAGGTTCGGTAGAGCTTGGCGGCGGAGAGGCCCACTGGAAGTTGGTTCGAACCAATGGGTTTTTCAAAAATTATGTACGATTTATATCGTTGTCACCAGCTGTCACGTTATCCCAAAAAATGTCTTCAGTGAAAGGTGGATCGAAAGGACTTAATTGTCTAGACCTCTATCTACCTCAGTTTTGGGAATGGTGAAATTTTATTTATACACGAATAATAATGTAGTAAAGAATAATAATATAATATACATCGGTATAACTTTATTGCTCTGGTCTCAAAGTAAGCAGCTTAAGCACTTGTGTCATGGAATAACAAGCAACGAAAGTACAACGAACACCCTGTCCCGAGAAGATGTAAAAAGAGGTCTGTACACTGACCCGACCGGGAAATGAACCTGGGACAATAGAGAGTCACCATGAGAAAAATTGTGTAAGCCACTCGTTCAAGTAGATCGTCTTAATTTATTTTTAAGTGATCCCTACATAACAGTAGTAATCTCCTTCTTCTTCTCGGTTGGAATGTGGTTAGTGGCCCCAATCCCTGTGGGGATCCAGGTGAGTTTGACAGTGGTAGAGCCTCGCATCAGCTTTTGTTGTTGCATGAATGGGCCGGCTCGAGCGGGGAAGTACCACGACCTCACAGAATACCGGCGTGAAGTAGAAAGTCTAACAAACTACTGCGTTTCGTCTGCTGAGGCTATAAGAGATAGAAATTATTTTCTATCTCTTATAAAAAAAGCTAAAAAAGAGGATATCTACGGAGTTTCTTTCGCCGTTTCTTCTCCGTCAGAGGAACCTCAATACAAAACGGTGGCAGTTTCAAAAATGACAATAGATGGCTGTAATATATGTTACTTATATCGATAAATTATAATAGATTTGATTTGCCGTGTCCGTATTCTGGCGCGTCAGAAGAAAGATGGATCGTATACATTTTATACCAAGAATAGGCAATTTTCAGCCCAATCATGATGCCTTCGTCTTAGTGACGTAGGTTTTAATCATCATGGAGCCTACGGGATTGGCCTTCGTCCCCATCCCTCTGTGCTTGGTCAAGGTATTGTGTCGTTTGATGGCAACTGCAGCCACTGGATGTTATTTGGAAATCAGCGTAAAGCCGTGGCTGCATTGGGCTCGGCAGCAGCTCATCAATGCCAATCAGCGTCATAAATATGTGAAAGCGTTCCCTTTGCCCTGACTTCAAGCGGCGAAGATTTCTAGTTTCTTTCGGTGCGAGCGCGACATCACCTGTCCTTGTCCCTACGAGTAGCCCACGCCTAGTTTTTATAGGGACGGGATGATACTGCAGCACGTAATACCTGCAAATAATTTAAAAGCAGAACGTTACAGGTGCGACCCCAGCTACGACCGTCCAGGACTTGGTGGAATGCCTCACAGCCCGTGATTGCAATCTCTGTACCCTTCGAAGAGGAACACAACATTAGTACTTCTATTTGGCGGAAAAAATCGTTAAAGGTCATTTAACATTTTACAAATTAAAAATAAATTAAATATCTTCACGCAATTCCCAATACAGGGGTAGACAGCGGTCGCCTAGACAGTTAAGTCCTTGACCCACCTTCCACCGAGGATATTTTCGGGACAACGTGACAGGTGGTGAACCCGTCGCCGTCTTTATGTCCGTTTCATGATTCGTCTTATGTACAGTTTTTTAAGATCGTCATATCACAAATAACGACACGTTTTATAATTCCAACAACACAATGAACCTCAGTTTTGGGAATGGTGAAATTTTATTTATACACGAATAATAATGTAGTAAAGAATAATAATATAATATACATCGGTATAACTTTATTGCTCTGGTCTCAAAGTAAGCAGCTTAAGCACTTGTGTCATGGAATAACAAGCAACGAAAGTACAACGAACACCCTGTCCCGAGAAGATGTAAAAAGAGGTCTGTACACTGACCCGACCGGGAAATGAACCTGGGACAATAGAGAGTCACCATGAGAAAAATTGTGTAAGCCACTCGTTCAAGTAGATCGTCTTAATTTATTTTAAGTGATCCCTACATAACAGTAGTAATCTCCTTCTTCTTCTCGGTTGGAATGTGGTTAGTGGCCCCAATCCCTGTGGGGATCCAGGTGAGTTTGACAGTGGTAGAGCCTCGCATCAGCTTTTGTTGTTGCATGAATGGGCCGGCTCGAGCGGGGAAGTACCACGACCTCACAGAATACCGGCGTGAAGTAGAAAGTCTAACAAACTACTGCGTTTCGTCTGCTGAGGCTATAAGAGATAGAAATTATTTTCTATCTCTTATAAAAAAAGCTAAAAAAGAGGATATCTACGGAGTTTCTTTCGCCGTTTCTTCTCCGTCAGAGGAACCTCAATACAAAACGGTGGCAGTTTCAAAAATGACAATAGATGGCTGTAATATATGTTACTTATATCGATAAATTATAATAGATTTGATTTGCCGTGTCCGTATTCTGGCGCGTCAGAAGAAAGATGGATCGTATACATTTTATACCAAGAATAGGCAATTTTCAGCCCAATCATGATGCCTTCGTCTTAGTGACGTAGGTTTTAATCATCATGGAGCCTACGGGATTGGCCTTCGTCCCCATCCCTCTGTGCTTGGTCAAGGTATTGTGTCGTTTGATGGCAACTGCAGCCACTGGATGTTATTTGGAAATCAGCGTAAAGCCGTGGCTGCATTGGGCTCGGCAGCAGCTCATCAATGCCAATCAGCGTCATAAATATGTGTGAAAGCGTTCCCTTTGCCCTGACTTCAAGCGGCGAAGATTTCTAGTTTCTTTCGGTGCGAGCGCGACATCACCTGTCCTTGTCCCTACGAGTAGCCCACGCCTAGTTTTTATAGGGACGGGATGATACTGCAGCACGTAATACCTGCAAATAATTTAAAAGCAGAACGTTACAGGTGCGACCCCCGCTACGACCGTCCAGGACTTGGTGGAATGCCTCACAGCCCGTGATTGCAATCTCTGTACCCTTCGAAGAGGAACACAACATTAGTACTTCTATTTGGCGGGAAAAAATCGTTAAAAGGTCATTTAACATTTTACAAATTAAAAAATAAAATAAATATCTTCACGCAATTCCCAATACAGGGGTAGACAAAGGTCTAGTCTAGACAATTAAGTCCCTTCCACCCAGAGAGTGATTATCATTTTGATAATACCTTAAAAATCATGGGGTGCTTTTTAAGGCATTATCAAATTGACAATCACTCTACTCGTATCTGTCAATAAAATATTTATATCTATTACACCACGCACCCCACGCTTCTTTTAAAATAAAATATTTTTTTATTCACACTGTTATTAATTTACATATATTGAAATTTTTAATGCTATTCTTAATTTAAATTTATTAATATTTATTTTCTATTTTTAGTTCGGTTTTCTATAAAAAGCGTGTTTTTTAGTTTTTTTAAAGTATTATTTTTTTTTTACTTTTTAGTTTTTTTTATCAAATTAGTGTCTTGTCGTCGGTAGTCGATATATCTACATATTTTGAACGAAATCTGGCCGTTTAAAGTGGGTCAAAATCGCGCCCAAAGAAATCGGTTACAAACATATATACATACAAGTGAAGCTAAAATAAAGCGTGTAAAAAGCGCTGTACTAATTCGAAATAATATTGATATTACACTAATCGATTCGTAAACACGTTACTTGACTTATGGTAGATGTAGGTGGTTATTAAGAAACCCCCTTTATGTAATAAATTTGACTGTGTATATTCGTTATTTAAACATGCCTAAGCGTCTGATTAACAGACATAACATAATAACAGCCTATCAGAAGTAGACTGCTGAACATAGGCCTCCCCTAAAGATTGCCACATAGAACGGTCCTGTGCCATCTGCATCCATCGACTCCACGCAACACTATGCATCTCGTCGGTCCATCTTGTTGGGGATTGTCCTACGTTGCCTGTGCGAGGTTGCCACTCGAGAATCTTCCTTTCTCAACGGTTATTAGAAGCATGATTATAAAATAATGAATTATATAACAATCATATGTCCTCTCAACCAACAGCCAATCAGTTTAAACTGCTAAGGCTTTCAAGCTAAAGTTTTGGCAAACTTATTATTTTCATGTTCTAAAAATGCGTAAAAGGTCGTATTTACCCAAAAAGGTCTTTGAGAATCATCATAATGATGAAGTACTATAAAATTTCATACATATTTTATTAAGAAATAACTATAAACGTAAATCGACGTTTTTTTGACTCTCTAAGGATGCGTGCGAGTTCGATCCCCAGGTGGCAGGCTCGTACAAATAGGTTTTTCAAAAAAAACCTATGTTCGAATTGTATCGTTGGCTAGGACATAAAGACTGCAACGGGCTCACCACCTGTCACGTTGTCCCAAAAATATCTTCGTTGGAAGATGGGTCGAAGGGATTTAATTGTCTAGACTAGACCCCTGTCTACCCCTGTATTGGGAATTAGGTGAAGATATTTATTTCATTTTTTCTAAGGGTGCGTGCAAATCTGGAACGTCGCCCGCGCAAACGACGCACGAGCCACGCGCAGGAACTGCGCGCCGCGCGTACTTCTTCCGCTCAGTTAGTTTGTTATTGTCGAAGCCTGAATACGTATTATCATAGAGCGGACAGAAGATAATTATTTGTAAATTGAGTACTAAAATATAGTAGGAAAGCTAACAGGACATCAATTTTATTCTGATTACCGACCCATGTCGCTGTTAGGTTTTTAACAGATGTTTTTATTTCCATTTTTCTTGTTATAATACATAACTTAATAGGTAATGGGCTATATTGCTATATTGCTTCTCCCCTTCTTCCCGTGGGTGTCGTAAGAGGCGAGAAAAGGAAACAGCCTAGAGTATCGGTATGGCAATCGATAGATGGCGCGATAACCATCTATAAGCATATCAGACCAAAATAATCAGATCGAAGACGGGCAGCGGCGTCTGCTACTGCGATCGCCAATCCACTTTACAAGCGTGACGATTCTGACTAATCCAAATCCTCCCTACGGGAGAGGCCTTTATCCTGCACTGGACATTAAAAGGCCGTTATGTATGTGTATGTGTCAATAGACAACGCAGAGGCAACTTGCTGGCAGACTATTTATCTGTGGTCCTTCTCATTGGTTTAATCGTACAATTCAGGTCTGCTAAGTTCATATACAGCTCCAGACAGAGGTATAGTTTAGACAATTAAGTCCCTTCCGACGATAACATTTTTCGCGACAAAGTGACAGGTGGTGAACCCGTCGCCGTCTTTATGTCCGAGCCAATGATGCCACCTGGTGATCGGAGAGACCCGTCTTCACTCAAAATTCCGACTACCCAACCACTCGGCTATCGTCACTTTAATGCATTATAAAAATAAGTTTAAAATATTACAACAGTCAGAACCCTGGATGTCTGCATCTTATATTTTCTGCGTTTACTGGATGTCTGCGACCATCAGCCCCAGAAGCAGACCTTACAAGAAGATATCAATTTATTTATTTACGCAATCCTTGGCTTCGAAAGCAGAGTTGGCAGTACCCAGCCTTCACTGATGACATGACTATGTTCCGAAAAATTACTTTTTATAAAAAAAATCAAAAAGTTTTTTAAAATAAATAAATATCTTCACGCAATTCCCAATACAGGGGTAGACAGCGGTCGCCTAGACAGTTAAGTCCCTTCGACCCACCTTCCACCGAGGATATTTTCGGGACAACGTGACAGGTGGTGAGCCCGTCGCCGTCTTTATGTCCGTTTCATGATTCGTCTTATGTACAGTTTTTTTAAGATCGTCATATCACAAAAAACGACAAAAAAACGACACGTTTTTATAATTCCAACAACACAATGAACCAGTTAAAGCTCGTAAAGTCGATATTATGACACCGTAAAAGTAGCTGCATGAATAATCTATACATATAAATAAAATTGGTGTGTCTGTTTGTAATATTGAAATAACCGTTTTTTACTACATGCATATGAATGTATTCGGCATATACACAAAAATTACATATTAAAAGTTTTGTCTGCCTGTCTCTCTGTTTGTTCCGGCTAATGTCTGAAATGACTGCATCGATTTCGACGAGACTTTCACTGGCAGCTAGCTGATGTTATAAGGAGTAACATAGGCTACTTTTATTTTAGAAACATTATTAGGGTGCAACGTTTAGTGTTAAACTGCGGGCAAAGCTGCGGATTTGTACTTAAATAAATAAATAATATCTTCAACCGATTTCCAATACAGGGGTAGACAGAGGTCTAATCTAGAAAATTAGGTCTATCCTGATTTTATCTTCACCTTGGTATATCGTGATTTAGACTTTAATCCTTCATTAGTCCTTTCGACCCACTTTTCTTCGAAGCTCACATGAGACAACGCGATAGGTGGTCACCCGCAACCCCTACCACTGAAAGCAAGGTCACCACCAACTAGCCTATAGAATCGTGGGGTAATATACAAAAAATATGATGTATTTTTATTTATTTTTAAAACATGTAAGTCTTGCTGCACTTTGTGTTAATTAATGAGAAATTGTTAAAAAAATTCACACCATTCCTAATACTGGGGTAGATGTCTAGAAAATTAAGTCCTTTCGACCCACCTTCCACCGAAAACATTTTTGTGACAACGTGACAGGTGGTGATCCCGTCACCGTGTGTACGTCCAAGCTAACAATATGAATCGTACATGAAGATCGAACTCAGGTCTCTTGAAGACTAATATTTTAAGAAATTTAATCAAACTTATAATAAATATCCTTCATATTTATTAGAAGTTAGATATATAAATAAAATTGGTGTGTCTGTTTGTAATATTGAAATAACCGTTTTTTACTACATGCATATGAATGTATTCGGCATATACACAAAAATTACATATTAAAAGTTTTGTCTGCCTGTCTCTCTGTTTGTTCCGGCTAATGTCTGAAATGACTGCATCGATTTCGACGAGACTTTCACTGGCAGCTAGCTGATGTTATAAGGAGTAACATAGGCTACTTTTATTTTAGAAACATTATTAGGGTGCAACGTTTAGTGTTAAACTGCGGGCAAAGCTGCGGATTTGTACTTAAATAAATAAATAATATCTTCAACCGATTTCCAATACAGGGGTAGACAGAGGTCTAATCTAGAAAATTAGGTCTATCCTGATTTTATCTTCACCTTGGTATATCGTGATTTAGACTTTAATCCTTCATTAGTCCTTTCGACCCACCTTCCACCGAAAACATTTTGTGACAACGTGACAGGTGGTGAGCCCGTCGCCGTCTTTATGTCCGTTTCATGATTCGTCTTAGGTACAGCTTTTTAAGATCGTCATATCACAAATAACGACACGTTTTATAATTCCAACAACACAATGAACCAGTTAAAAGCTCGTAAAGTCGATATTATGACACCGTAAAAGTAGCTGCATGAATAATCTATACATATAAATAAATTAATAAATACGTTAATATGACACCTCGGCTGAAGTGATCGTGCCCGACTAATGTCTAGGAAAAGAGTTAAAATTATATTTCCAACATTATAAAAATTCTTTCGCCCGTTTTATCTCCGCTAGAGATAGACTCTGTGTCGATAGACGAATTTAAATTCTTATTCCAATGAATAAATACACACATACTGTTGTCAAGGGTCAGACAAATCAAAATCAAACTTAGACTTCAATAAATGTTTATTGATCCACACTAACAACATTAACTAAAATATGAAATCAAATGTAGTTTTTAATTGTATGTTGCGTCTAACATCAAACATGGTTGCAGCATCGAATGCCCCTGGCTAATGTTAAAATAATATTATTACATTAGAAATATTATTAAAAGTATCATTTTATAAATAGCCTCAGTATATAAAAATTAAATAAGTAAAGAATTCATTAATTAATTTAAAGAATTCATTAATTAATTTAAAGAATTCATTAATTAATTTAAAGAATTCATTAATTAATTTAAAGAATTCATTAATTAATTTAAAGAATTCATTAATTAATTTAAAGAATTCATTAATTAATTTAAAGAATTCATTAATTAATTTAAAGAATTCATTAATTAATTTAAAGAATTCATTAATTAATTTAAAGAATTCATTAATTAATTTAAAGAATTCATTAGATAATTTATAATATACTTAATATAATATACTTTATAGAAATATGTATATATATCAACAAAAATCAAATTGCTATATACTCTTTCAAGGTGTGTAAATATTTTTAAGAACTTCAAATGGGAATTTTATATTCTTTTCTCCAATGTACATAACATATAAATAAATTAATAAATACGTTAATATGACACCTCGGCTGAAGTGATCGTGCCCGACTAATGTCTAGGAAAAGAGTTAAAATTATATTTCCAACATTATAAAAATTTCTTTCGCCCGTTTTATCTCCGCTAGAGATATACTCTGTGTCGATAGACGAATTTAAATTCTTATTCCAATGAATAATTACACACATACTGTTGTCAAGGGTCAGACAAATCAAAATCAAACTTAGACTTCAATAAATGTTTATTGATCCACACTAACAACATTAACTAAAATATGAAATCAAATGTAGTTTTTTAATTGTATGTTGCGTCTACTGAGCCTCAGTATATAAAAATTAAATATTAAAAACAATGGATTTACAATTATCCCTTAAAACTATGTAAACATTAATTAACGCAATAGCTTTGAACACTGAAAAATTTGTCAAAACAATATCTCTTTTTAGGCTTATGTTAAAATACCATTGGACACATCGCCTTAGTCACATTTGGATTGAATAATTAACTATGAATTTGCAATTATATCTTAAGGCTCTCTAAACATTAATTAACCCAACAATACATACGTAGAAACATACATTGATGCGTAAGTAGCAAACTCACTTGTGTTATGGAATAAGAAACAATGAATGGGCCACAAATACCCAGTCCCGAGACATGTAGAAAAAAGTAGATTTACTCTTTAAGATTTTCCCTTTAGTCTATATGCCCCAAGGAATAATACCCGTCCTAAGTACAAATGTTAGGTTAGGTTATGTTAGGTTAGGTTGCGAGGTGTCTGGTAGTGCGATCGCCAATCTGCCTGCCAAGCGTGGCGATTACGGCACGCGAGAGGCCTATGTCCAGCAGTGGACTACTGCAAGCTGTTATGTGTGTACGTTATATAAGTGTAATGTATGAGTCGAAAGTAACATAAGCTTTTGTCGGTGCAGCATCTAAGTAAGTAAGCTTAGTTGTGTAACAGCCTTCGACTAAATGCTGCCCTCTGCGGCTCTTCTCGCGGTTTTGTAGTTAACGCGAAACCCTAATTATTGTTTCTAAAATAATGCTAGCCTTAGTTACACCTTACAACATCAGCTACCGCCAGTGAAAGTCCCGTCAAAATCGGTCCAGACGTTTCAGAGACTAGCCGGAACAAACGGACAGGTTTGTTCCGGCTAGTCTCTGAGACGGCTAGACCGATTTCAACGGGATATACACTGGCAGAAAGCTGATTTTTGTGGCGTAACGTGGGCTAGTAGGCGATTTTTATTTTAGAAACATATTCACATATATTCCTCCAATACAGAGGTAGACGATTAAATCCTTCCGACCCACCTTTCACCGAAGATTTTGGGACAACGTGACAGGTAGCGGCGAGCTTATCGTCGTTTTTGCGTAGATTGTTAGAGAAATAAAACAGTTAAAACATGTCAGTTTCCATTTATTATAAAAATATAACACAATACAACAAATTATTACTAAATTTCTTAGTTCGGAGAGGACATAGTTTTAATTCGAGTTTCAGCTCAATTTCAATATCGCATCGCATCGTTCGTGACTAGATCCAGGGCTCCCAATTGGACCTGGTGACGCCGAGGACGTGGGGTCTGTGCAGTGGCGCAGCAGCTCGGATACCTGGCGAGGAACGTGCAAATATCTTAACGTTTTAAAGTTTTTTGTTTTGTACTTTGTTTATATATCAATTAGAATATTAATTATGTCATGGTTAGGAACTAGATATCAGTTACGTTATAAAGTGCTCTGATATATCCCGTTACATCTTTACGAGTATATTATCTTAACCGGTGTTAGGAGCTAGCCCAAACAAAATGAGCTAATCCTGCAAGTGATACTGATATCACAGAACGGGCTGTACCGATTTCAGTGATACTATTCATTTTGTTATTGTGCTGCGAACGCGGTTAGTTTGAGTATATACATAAAATCAGCATATGAAAGTCCATTTCAGGATTGATTCTACAGGCTTCTCGCGGTCATTCAGGCGGATTGGCGATCGCTTTGTCACCAGTTTGCTTATTTTAATCTGGTAGTTTTCGAGATAGGTAGGGTAGGTAGGGCTCTCCCTCTGTCGCCTCTCTAAAACTCACGGACAGAGAGGATTCGTATGCACGTGTAAATCATCAACCCCTAGCTTCGATTTAGAGATGCCTTCACAAGCTAATCCAAGAAAGTCACGATAGCCAATCTTTAATCTTAAAACTACGTGAAGTTGTTATAAGTTTAAATCCTAGAAACTCTAACTCTGCCCTCACTGTACATATTATAAGTGGCTACTTATCTCTGTTTAAATAATGTTAATGTTGAAAGATACACGAAAACGCATAATAAGTATGAGAACGCGATATCTACACTGGTGTGCATGAGATAAAGTTAGTAAAAATTAGTGTAATTTGCGTGTATGACAGGTCATATTCAATACTAAAATACTAAAAAGTTTAAAACATCAAAATCTCAACATATTTAAACAGAAACATACATCTAGAGATGGTAGACCAATCGATAAATGTTGTCATTCAATAAATGACCTTTCAACTAACAAAGTGTAATTGCAATATCTCATGTGACATGTACTTCTTATCATGATCATCGTCATCATAACAGTCTAACAGAAGTCTACTGCTGAACATACGCCTCTCCTAAGGATCGCCACATAGAAAGGTCCTGTGTCATTTGCACCCATCGACTTCCCGCAATGTTCAACAGCAAACAGGTCGTCGCAGCATCTTGCGGGAGATATTCTAATACAGACAGGTGTATAATCATTGACTAAGAAAAATATATTAATTAATAATAATACAAAATTAAATAAGTAAAGAATTCATTAAGTAATTTAAAGAATTCATTAGATAATTGATAATATACTTAATATAATATACTTTTTAGAAATATGTATATATATCAACAAAAATCAAATTGCTATATACTCTTTCAAGGTGTGTAAATATTTTTAAGAACTTCAAATGGGAATTTTATATTCTTTTCTCCAATGTATGTACATATAAATAAATTAATAAATACGTTAATATGACACCTCGGCTGAAGTGATCGTGCCCGACTAATGTCTAGGAAAAGAGTTAAAATTATATTTCCAACATTATAAAAATTTCTTTCGCCCGTTTTATCTCCGCTAGAGATATACTCTGTGTCGATAGACGAATTTAAATTCTTATTCCAATGAATAAATACACACATACTGTTGTCAAGGGTCAGACAAATCAAAATCAAACTTAGACTTCAATAAATGTTTATTGATCCACACTAACAACATTAATTAAAATATGAAATCAAATGTAGTTTTTTAATTGTATGTTGCGTCTAACATCAAACATGGTTGCAGCATCGAATGCCCCCTGGCTAGTTTGTCAATACAACATCCCTTTTAAGCCAATGTTAAAATCATATTATTACATTAGAAATATTATTAAAAGTATCATTTTTATAAATAAGCCGAAAATAAATCTAAATTGAATGTTTCACTATTAATTTATACAATTATCTATTAAAACTTAGTAAACTTTAATTGACCGTTTAACTTGAACACTGAACATCTATCAAAACAACGTCCCTTTTAAAACCAATGTTAAGATAGTGTTATTATATAAGAAATCTTATTACAAATACTATTTTTATTAATAGCCTCAGTATATTAAAATTAAATATTAAAAACAATGGATTTATAATTATCCCTTAAAACTATGTAAACATTAATTAACGCAATAGCTTTGAACACTGAAAAATTAGTCAAGACAATATCTCTTTTTAGGCTTATGTTAAAATACCATTGGACACATTGCCTTAGTCACATTTGGATTGAATAATCAACTATGAATTTGTAATTATATCTTAAGGCTCACTAAACATTAATTAACCCAACAATACATACGTAGAAACATACATTGATATGTTGAAAATCACATACATTGCTCCGATGTCTCAGGCGTAAGTAGCAAACTCACTTGTGTTATGGAATAAGAAACAATGAATGGGCCACAAATACCCAGTCCCGAGACATGAAGAGAAGTAGATTTACTCTTTAAGATTTTTCCTTTAGTCTATATGCCCCAAGGAATAATACCCGTCCTAAGTACAAATGTTAGGTTAGGTTATGTTAGGTTAGGTTGCGAGGTGTCTGGTAGTGCGATCGCCAATCTGCCTGCCAAGCGTGGCGATTACGGCACGCGAGAGGCCTATGTCCAGCAGTGGACTACTGCAAGCTGTTATGTGTGTACGTTATATAAGTGTAATGTATAAGTTGAAAGTAACATAAGCTTTTGTCGGTGCAGCATCTAAGTAAGTAAGCTTAGTTGTGTAACAGCCTTCGACTAAATGCTGCCCCCATGCGGCTCTTCTCGCGGTTTTGTAGTTAACGCGAAACCCTAATTATTGTTTCTAAAATAATGCTAGCCTTACTTACACCTTACAACATCAGCTACCGCCAGTGAAAGTCCCGTCAAAATCGGTCCAGACGTTTCAGAGACTAGCCGGAACAAACGGACAGGTTTGTTCCGGCTAGTCTCTGAGACGGCTAGACCGATTTCAACGGGATATACACTGGCAGAAAGCTGATTTTTGTGGCGTAACGTGGGCTGGTAGGCGATTTTATTTTAGAAACATATTCACATATATTCCTCCAATACAGAGGTAGACAGAAGTCTAGACGATTAAATCCTTCCGACCCACCTTTCACCGAAGATTTTGGGACAACGTGACAGGTAGCGGCGAGCTTATCGTCGTTTTTGCGTAGATTTTTAGAGAAATAAAACAGTTAAAACATGTCAGTTTCCATTTATTATAAAAATATAACACAATACAACAAATTATTACTAAATTTCTTAGTTCGGAGAGGGCATAGTTTTAATTCGAGTTTCAGCTCAATTTCAATATCGCATCGCATCGTTCGTGACTAGATCCAGGGCTCCCAATTGGACCTGGTGACGCCGAGGACGTGGGGGTCTGTGCAGTGGCGCAGCAGCTCGGATACCTGGCGAGGAACGTGCAAATAAAGTTTTTTTGTTTTGTACTTTTTATATATCAATTAGAATATTAATTATGTCATGGTTAGGAACTAGATATCAGTTACGTTATAAAGTGCTCTGATATATCCCGTTACATCTTTACGAGTATATTATCTTAACCGGTGTTAGGAGCTAGCCCAAACAAAATGAGCTAATCCTGCAAGTGATACTGATATCACAGAACGGGCTGTACCGATTTCTGTGATACTATTCATTTTGTTATAGTGCTACGAACGCGGTTAGTTTAAGTATATTCATAAAAACAGCCTATGAAAGTCCATTTCAGGATTGATTCTACAGGCTTCTCGCGATCATTCAGGCGGATTGGCGATCGCTTTGTCACCAGTTTGCTTATTTTAATCTGGTATTTTCGAGATAGGTAGGGTAGGTAGGGCTCTCCCTCTGTCGCCTCTCTAAAACTCACGGACAGAGAGGATTCGTATGCACATGTAAATCATCAACCCCTAGCTTCGATTTAGAGATGCCTTCACAAGCCAATCCAAGAAAGTCACGATAGCCAATCTTTAATGTTAAAACTACTTGAAGTTGTTATAACTTTAAATCCTACAAACTCCTAACTCTGCTCGATATCTACATTGGTGTGCATGAGATAAAGTTAGTAAAAATTTGTGTAATTTGCGTGTATGACAGGTCATATTCAATACTTTTATTTATTTTATTTATCTTCACGCAAAATCCCTGACAGGGTAGCCAGAGAACAGATCGCCAAGTGTCACGATCCCTACATACTTCTTTCCTTCTTTCAGATTCATCATCTTCTTCATACATGCACGTCTAGGTATCCGAGTACTCTTGACCCTCCTCTCTTCGAGCAATTTGCTCACATGGTCTTCGAAAGTTAATCTCGGTCTACCTCGACACCTTTTAATATTAACTTTCGCGCTATATATTTTCTTCACCATTCGGTCTTCACTCATTCGCTCAACGTGCCCAAACCATCGAAGCACGCCCTTATCCATTTTGAGACAAGGTCATCTTTCAAACCTGCCATATTGCGAATCTCTTCGTTTCGCTTTCGGTCGGCCATGGTAAGGCCGCACATTTTACGAAGAGATCGCATCTCCACTGCATTCAACCTGCTTTTATGCTTCTTCTGGCATACCCAGGTTTCGCTGCCATATAACAAAGTCGGTACCAACACTGCGTTATGTATTGCAAGGCGTGCACTTTTCACAACGCCTTGCCTTTTGATTAACGCAGTCAGGGCACCATTGACTTTGTTCCCGGCAGCGACACGCCTGTCCACATCTAAATCACATCTTCCATCCCGGCTAAACGCACTCCCCAAGTATACAATTTCATTCACCTGTTCTAGACATTCCTGATTTACCCAAATTTCGCACTTCGTTCTTTCTTCGTCCCTTTCAAATACCAGAACCTTAGTTTTATTAGCATTCAAACGGAGACCATTAATTTCACATTCTTCTTCATACACGTGACTAATGCCTGCAGTTCTGCCTCTGATGGTGCTATAAGCACTGCATCATCAGCATAAAGCAGACAATTTACTTTTATGTCACCCAATTTCACACCCAAACAGCTATCTTTCAGCTTCTGTAAACAGCTGTCGGTACAGTATGAACAGCCAGGAAGACATGACACAACCCTGTTTTACGCCCGTTTGGACGCTAAACATGGGTGACAGGTCATGCCCTACCCGCACACAGGCTTTACAGTCACAGTAAAGTGACTGCACAGTCCTTAGCAATCGACCATCCACACCATACCCCGGCAACAGTTCCCACATTTTCTTCCTTACAACCTTATCAAATGCTTTCTCAAGATCCACAAAAGCACAGAAAATCTTCTGGTTAGCAGCCAGAAGCTTCTCCGTGATCATGCGGAGAGAAAACATTTGATCCGAGCATCCTCTTCCAGGTCTAAATCCGCATTGTGCCTCCCATAGAAATCTTTCCGATTTCTCTTGCATCCTACGTGTCAAAACCTTCGAGTAAACTTTACTTGCTAAACTGGTCAAGCTGATCGCCCGATAGCACCCGCAGTCATAATGTGAACCTTTACCTTTATATAAAGGCACAATGACCGCGGATCGCCAATCATCCGGAACAGCCCTCGTTCGCCAGCACAAATTGCACAGCAGATGAAAGCTGTCCCAGACGCGTGGCCCACCATACTTGACCATTTCAGCAGTAACTCTGTCTAGTCCCGCAGCCTTACCACATTTCAAACTTCTAATCGCACATTCAATCTCTTTCATACTGATGACCTCAGTGTCATCGAGGTCCGAAGTCTGGCGTACCAGTCACGGCGTCACCCCAGATCCTCACTAAGATCATCACACGCATACATCTCTCTATAAAATTCGCTCCATCGCTGCATGACGTCCGATTTTTCTGAAAGGACGTCATTGGTTCCCGAAAGCACTTTATTCATTCTTAAGGCTGTCGCACCACTCCGGGTCCTTCCAACCTCTTTCCAGAAGAGTTTGGAGTTCTCCTTGAAGTTGTGCGACAACCTTTCGTCCGCTTCCATTCTACTCCTTTCACGCACTTCCTCAATCAATCTTTCTTTCCTCTTCTCTCTCATATCCTTATCATTACTAGAGGCCAAGTAGTCTAACCATGCTTTCTTCTTCTTATTTACAGCTTCTTTCACTTCGTCATTCCACCATGCATCACCCTTTTTACTACTACCTCTTTTCACATTTCCACACACGTCTTCCGCTGCACTAACCATTCCATCTCTAAGGCTCTGCCATATTTCTTCCACACATTCTTTCCTAACACCAATGCTGTCCAGCTTTTCGGCTACCCTTGCTTGATATTTATTCCTAGTGTCCGCTTCCTGAAGCTTCCAGCTTCGGATACTACCGACCGACTGTGGTTCTGGTATCGCCGTCCGGTGGCGCCAACCCGCGAACAGACCCTAAATCTAGTAATCACTAGGTAGTGATCCGTTCCCAGGTCAGCACCTCGGAACACTCGCGTATCCATCACCTGTTTTCGCAGTCGGTCATCCACCAGGAATAAATCGATCATACTTCTCTCATTCTCTCTTGTTCTAGTATACATATGGATTTTCTTGTGACTAAACATAGTGTTTGTCACAAGAAGACCCTTTCCTTGCATACAGCCAGTATAAGCTTGCCAGCATCGTTAACCCTTTTATCGCCAAACATTCCAAGCACCGACTCGTACCCTGGCCGAGCGGTACCAACCCATCCATTCAAATCACCACATACAACAATTCTTTCGTTTCCTCTAACCAAGTCTAGAACTTCTCTTACATTCTCCCAAAACTCCTCCAGCTCAGCTCTGGACGACGAAGCCACCGGCGCATAAACAGCCAAAGGAATAACTTCGTCAGTCCCAATTTAAAGCGAACCCAGAGAAGTCTCGAGTTCACAACCTTATATTCAGTCATAACATCGACCAACCGAGACGACAGCAGCACCCCACTCCCTGGCAGGCGCTCTCGCTCTCCGGGACTCCGGACCATAGAGCTAACGCCCCGCCAGGAGCTCTTCAGTACCACTGCCCTTCCGCTTGGTCTCCGACAAACACACGACATCTAATTCTCTTTCTTTCATTATTTCAATCAACTCATTCGTCTTATCTCTCATGCCTCCTCTAACATTCCACGTGCTAACTCTGCACTCCGTCCTCCACCTTCCGCCGTGTCGGGCTGTGCGTGACGGGTGGCGGTCCCCATCGCCGCTTTGCGCTGCATTTCACACCAACGGGGACAAACTGGTGTGCGTCGCCTTGGGAGGACGCCCTAACCCTCGTTGGCATGGGTGCGCAGCTGTAGAATTGCAGCCCTGAAAAGGGCTGGCAGGGGAATCGCGACGAGCACGCTTCTACAATGACCCCAATACTAAAATACATATATACTAAATATGTATTTTAGTATTACCATATTCAATACTAAAATACTAAAAAGTATAAAACATCAAAATCTCAATATATTTAAACAGAAACATACATCTAGAGATGGTAGACCAATCGATAAATGTTGTCATTCAATAAATGACAGCTATCTTTCAGCTAACAAAGTGTAATTGCAATATCTCATGTGACATGTACTTCTTATCATGATCATCGTCATCATAACAGTCTAACAGAAGTCTACTGCTGAACATACGCCTCTCCTAAGGATCGCCACATAGAAAGGTCCTGTGTCATTTGCACCCATCGACTTCCCGCAATGTTCTGCAGGTCGTCGCAGCATCTTGCGGGAGACAGTCTAATACAGACGGTTGCATAATCATTGACTAAGAAAAATATATTAATTAATAATAATACAAAATTAAATAAGTAAAGAATTCATTAATTAATTTAAAGAATTCATTAGATAATTTATAATATACTTAATATAATATACTTTATAGAAATATGTATATAGATATATAGACAAAAATCAAATTGCTATATACTCTTTCAAGGTGTGTAAATATTTTTAAGAACTTCAAATGGGAATTTTATATTCTTTTCTCCAATGTACATAACATATAAATAAATTAATAAATACGTTAATATGACACCTCGGCTGAAGTGATCGTGCCCGACTAATGTCTAGGAAAAGAGTTAAAATTATATTTCCAACATTATAAAATTTCTTTCGCCCGTTTTATCTCCGCTAGAGATATACTCTGTGTCGATAGACGAATTTAAATTCTTATTCCAATGAATGTCAATACAACATCCCTTTTAAGCCAATGTTAAAATAATATTATTACATTAGAAATATTATTAAAATTATCGTTTTTATAAATAGGCCGAATATTAATCTAAATTAAATGTTTCACTATTAATTTATACAATTATCTATTAATACTTAGTAAACTTTAATTGACCGTTTAACTTGAACACTGAACATCTATCAAAACAACGTCCCTTTTAAAACCAATGTTAAGATAGTGTTATTATATAAGAAATCTTATTACAAATACTATTTTTATAAATAGCCTCAGTATATTAAAATTAAATATTAAAAACAATGGATTTACAATTATCCCTTAAAACTATGTAAACATTAATTAACGCAATAGCTTTGAACACTGAAAATTTGTCAAAACAATATCTCTATTTAGGCTTATGTTAAAATACCATTGGACACACACAATTTATCTTCACGCACAATCCCTGACAGGGTAGCCAGAGAACAGATCGCCAAGTGTCACGATCCCTACATACTTCTTTCGCTTCTTTCAGATTCATCATCTTCTTCATACATGCACGTCTAGGTATCCAGTACTCTTGACCCTCCTCTCTTCGAGCAATTTGCTCACATGGTCTTCGAAAGTTAATCTCGGTCTACCTCGACACCTTTTAATATTAACTTTCGCGCTACATATTTTCTTCACCATTCGGTCTTCACTCATTCGCTCTACGTGCCCAAACCATCGAAGCACGCCCTTATCCATTTTGAGACAAGGTCATCTTTCAAACCTGCCATATTGCGAATCTCTTCGTTTCGCTTTCGGTCGGCCATGGTAAGGCCGCACATTTTACGAAGAGATCGCATCTCCACTGCATTCAACCTGCTTTTATGCTTCTTCTGGCATACCCAGGTTTCGCTGCCATATAACAAAGTCGGTACCAACACAGCGTTATGTATTGCAAGGCGTGCACTTTTCACAACGCCTTGCCTTTTGATTAACGCAGTCAGGGCACCATTGACTTTGTTCCCGGCAACGACACGCCTGTCCACATCTAAATCACATCTTCCATCCCGGCTAAACGCACTCCCCAAGTATACAATTTCATTCACCTGTTCTAGACATTCCTGATTTACCCAAATTTCGCACTTCGTTCTTTCTTCGTCCCTTTCAAATACCAGAACCTTAGTTTTATTAGCATTCAAACGGAGACCATTAATTTCACATTCTTCTTCATACACGTGACTAATGCCTGCAGTTCTGCCTCTGATGGTGCTATTAGCACTGCATCATCAGCATAAAGCAGACAATTTACTTTTATGTCACCCAATTTCACACCCAAACAGTTATCTTTCAGCTTCTGTAAACAGCTGTCGAGATACAGTATGAATAGCCAGGAAGACATGACACAACCCTGTTTTACGCCCGTTTGGACGCTAAACATGGGTGACAGGTCATGCCCTACCCGCACACAGGCTTTACAGTCACAGTAAAGTGACTGCACAGCCCTTAACAATCGACCATCCACACCATACCCCGGCAACAGTTCCCACATTTTCTTCCTTACAACCTTATCAAATGCTTTCTCAAGATCCACAAAAGCACAGAAAATCTTCTAGTTAGCAGCCAGAAGCTTCTCCGTGATCATGCAGAGAGAAAACATTTGATCCGTGCATCCTCTTCCAGGTCTAAATCCGCATTGTGCCTCCCATAGAAATCTTTCCGATTTCTCTTGCATCCTAAGTGTCAAAACCTTCGAGTAAACTTTACTTGCTAAACTGGTCAAGCTGATCGCCCGATAGTACCCGCAGTCATAATGTGAATCTTTACCTTTATATAAAGGCACAATGACCGTGTATTGCCAATCATCCGGAACAGCCCCCGTTCGCCAGCACAAATTGCACAGCAGATGAAAGCTGTCCCAGACGCGTGGCCCACCATACTTGACCATTTCAGCAGTAACTCTGTCTTGTTCCGCAGCCTTACCACATTTCAAACTTCTAATCGCACATTAAATCTCTTTCATACTGATGACCTCAGTGTCATCGAGGTCCGAGTCTGGCGTACCAGTCACGGCGTCACCCCCGGATCCCCCACTAAGATCATCACACGCATACATCTCTCTATAAAATTCGTTCCATCGCTGCATGACGTCCGATTTTTCTGAGAGGACGTCATATGTTCCCGAAGACTTTTTATTCATTCTTAAGGCTATCGCACCACTTCGGGTCCTTCCAACCTCTTTGCAGAAGAGTTTGGAGTTCTCCTTGAAGTTGTGCGACAACCTTTCGTTCACTTCCATTCTACTCCTTTCACGCACTTCCTCAATCAATGCTTTCGTGAGAACTTTCTGGAGCTTATATCTTTCTTTCCTCTTCTCTCTCATATACTTATCAATATAAAAGCAATTCCGATATTAATCTAAAAATTACACAACTTTATTGCTTCATACTTACAGTAATGCAGATCATGTATACAGGGTAAGCGTTATACATACACTTAAATGGCAAAGAGATTTATTTGACTAAAATGTAAGAAACAAGGCGATTACAAACGTTTGTATTAAAAACGGCACACGAGCTCGCGATGTCACGGATCGAATGCAAATTTGCTTTGATAAAAAAACAGATAAAATCATTTCTCAACTACTGGTTACGTTTTGAAACTAAATCTTTGAATAATGTTTTGTAAAGTAACTACATGTTCAAACCGCATTGTATTCGTGCATACCTTATCGAAAAATACTGAGCTGTCTAAGCTATGCGTGTATCTTGGGTATTATAAGTGACTTACTACAATGTTACCAATTTTAAATAAGTAAATAGAAAACGCATTTCCTTTGTAAAGTATCTGGTGGCAACAATAATTATTTAAAATGTTATTGCTTTAATAAAAAATATAATGTTAAGGACATTACAAAGTTAAGATATTTAATACGTAGAGTATTTTGCTATATTTTATAAATTAAAACTCAGTAAGCGTTGATGTGTTTTTTATTACTTCTGCACACAGATATTTTTTATTGCCGTTAACAGCTTTGTCTTCTGAATCAGTATAGCTGCTTGTGCTTGAAGTAACAAGTTTTAATGAAAACACTAAAGGCATGAGAGTTATCGTCAGGAACACATTTTTAATTTTTTCTGCGCAAATGATAACAAAAACATGACATAAACAACATGTTTGAAGAGAACAAGACTAAAAAGTAAAGAGTGAGAGCTTTTTTCAAATTCACATACGTTTGTATTGTGTACTTTGCACGACATTAATCGATCACGACCATTCTTCTTATAATTGATTCTTTCAAATTAGTGATCTGAGAGGCTATTGCGAGGACGCACCCTTTACTTTTAGTCACTTGTTGAGTCACTTAATCCTTTAGTTAAATCAATAATCTTTTAATTTGTCACTTTATATCACTATAGCAATTGCAATTCGATAGGAACGTGATAGCTTAGTTGGTATTTAAAACCACTTGTTATTAATAAGGCTATAAACACGAAAAATTTACTTAAATGTATGCATACTGAAAATAACTATATATAACAACGACCTGTCTAGTTACCCTGCCTTTGAAGCTAAGGTTTGCGGGTTGGAATTCCGCTACGGACAATTTTTGTGAAATAAATAAGAACGTTTGTACTCGAGTCATGTATATACAAATATATATAAATATTTATCTATGCAAATAAGTACCGATAGAAGTATATCACGACACAAGTCACGATAGCCAAGTGGATAGGTGATCGGAATAGGAGTCAAAAGACGCGAGTTCCATCCCCAAGACTCGTACCAATGGGTTTTCAAAAAAGTTGTGTACGATTTATATCGTTGACTTGGACATAAAGATGGCGGCACTTACCACCTGTCAGGTTATCCTAAAATGTCCTCGGCGGAAGGTGGTTCGAAAGAACTAAATTGTCTAGACCTCTGTCTACTCGAGTACATGGAATGGCGTAAAGATATTAAATATATATCTACATGTTTTAATTATCTATGTAGTTACCGCTGGACCCCAAGACGGCGATAGGCTCACCATCTGTTACTTTGTCCCAAAAAGACTTCGGTGAAATATGCGTCGAAAGGACTTAATTATATTCGGTCTCCCGTATTCTGTATTGGGAGCATACGTGAAAATATTCATTTATTGTAAGCTTTTATCTGTGTTCGGCTAAAATGTTGAGCAGTCCTACCCGTTTGTTCAAAAATGGGTTGAAATACACTGATATGGTATTTAATAAATTTATAACATTGCTTGATGTAGTTGTGAAGACAGCAGCAAATTTAATGACGTTTAATATGGACGGTTCAGCTGCAATTTGTGGAATTCAAACGTTTTTCACTTTTTGTTTTAATATGGAATACTTTAGAAAACATTTAAAATTGTAATGCAATTTGTTCATACCGTTTTTTCATAGTTATGAATAATAAAATATCACCTACCTTTATATTACAAAATTGTGTCACTCACATTTTAGCCACCGCAGACTGCCATATTAGACTTACTATTAAATTGAAGCTTAAACATAATTTTCTCTAAATATAATATATACTTTTATAAAATGCTTTCATAAAGAAACAATGAGAATTAAAACATAGTTTTTAAAAACTAAATAAAAACGCGATAAAATCCAAAATTGTTTTATTTTAGATGAGTAGTGTTCGCATAAATACAAGAAATGGTTACATTTTCACAAAATTAAAACGGTTTGACCAATTCAACCACGGAAGTGCCTTTGCCACGCAAAATACCTACCTAAATTAGAGGCATCATATTATGCGTATCAAAGGTCAGATAAATTACTACATAAGCCATTCTGTTATTTTCTAAATTCCATTCTTAAAGGTCGGCATCTGCTGCTTCTTCGATGGGCCGATATATATGACAATTACTTACAATCAGGTAAGTTAATTCCTTGTTAGCCACATCATTTCCTAATAAATGCATGTACTTAAAAAATATTTTCACGCCATTCTCAATACAGGGGTAGACATAGGTGGAGGGGTATGAGAGGTCCACCTCTGTAGTATGAGAGGTCAATTAAGTCGTTTCAGATAGAAGTACAAAATCGAAGAATAGTTAAGATTATGCTCGTTATGCAACGTAGGCACCTACAGCTGCTGGCATTTGTTAAGTTATAGTTAATCTTAAGTTATAGTTAGTTGTTAAATGAAGTTATAGTTATCGCACAGATTTGGTAAAAAGTATCATGATTTAAATCCATTGTTCCGGGTAGCTTGGCGTACCTTATGCATACCTTAAAGTAAATAAAATATATTTTATTAGCTACTACAATCTAATGAACACGCAAAAGAAATTAATGAAACAACATGTATGAATTGACCCGATAACATTACAAACATTAACATTACAAATTACAGCTAACAATACAAAGCGTATATTAGTTCCCAAAAACAAATTGATACATAAATAATCCTTTCATCTATCATTTTTTTAATGAACATAATAAACAATTTATGCCGGATGTATCTGGCAAATATAAGTTTCCTCGGGACAAAATCTTATTGTACAGTTCTACAATCAGTCAGAAGATACAACTAGTTTTGCATTTAAAAATGGCATTTTATAAATTAATTCAAATTCGTTTATGATATAGACGATATGGTATAAATCGACAGGTTAATGTTGAGTCAATATTTGATAATTGTCAAGTTTTATAACTATAATATAAATTTATATATAAATTTATATTTATAATATAAATTTAATTTGTTTTAACATCCCTCTCCATGAATTCTTATATTGATATGAAGGCCAAAAATTTGAAATGAATAATAAATAACTGATTTTATAGGTTTCGGAAGCTTTACGAGAGCTAAAAACCTGAAACGTCGTAATTAAAAGTGAAATTTAAGACAATGAAAGATCGAAATAAAATTTTATTTAAAGCAGACTATAGCTAATAGACTGAGGCGCTATTTTCAGGAACTCATTGATATAGAAATATTAGTATATATCGTAAAAACCGGGGTTAGAGCGAGCCGAACTCTGTCATAGGGTTTCGTAAAAAGTTATCACATTCCGTTCAAAGATTTACAGTATTTAAAGATCGTGAATTTCTTATCGGTGTTCCAGCATAATTATAGCTACAGTAGTTACAGTAGAAACAATCAATTTTCGTCTATTTTCCTGAATAATTTTTGAAGATAAATCATATTTTTAAATTACAAAACAATAAATGTATGATTCTCATAACATTTCACGTCCCAATTCATCTATTCACTTCGGTGTTTGAGTCACAGGCATTGATATGCGTAAAAATTTCAACTTCTTTGTTCTGGTAGATTTGAAGCAAATTGACTGTGACCGACAGACAGACAGTATGAGGAGTTATCCCATAAGCGTTCCGTTTTTATTTTGACGTACAAAACCCTAAAAATGAATAAATTAAATACTTTACGTAACTGTAAATAAACTAATATGAAAAAGCAATGGTGACAAATAAAAAAGTGGTCGTAAGTGGCTGTTGCAGCCCTGCTAGCAGAGCAGTAGGAGACAATAATTTTGTTCATAGTATCATCTTCATTAGATTGTCTCAAAATTCTACTGCTACATTTATGTCTCTTCCAGTGATTGCCACTGAGTATAGTCCTGAACCACCTGCATTCATCGATCTTCGGTACGCTGTGTGCTACATACACACCTAGTAATCCAGTTTCGGGTAAACTGAGTAATGAAGAGAAACTAAAATAATGCCGTGTGGCAATTGGCTATCCATAGATAGTGGAATAACAATCTCTGCTTAGCTACAAGAATTTTCTAATACTGCGATCGTCAATCCGCAATTTTCTGCTGCTTACTTTGGGATCAAAGCAATATGTGAGATAGACCCCTATTTACGTATATAAAAAAAAAACTAATTATATTTATTCAAACATGTCGTTGCTTTCGGTAGGTGCGTAGCTACACTTGTCTATTGAAATTGATAGTTTATATTCTTTATTTTTTTATTTTTTTCCCTGATAGTTTGTATGTATATATATAACTTATGCTGCATGTACTGATACATAACCAGTAATGACACTAAAGACTTAATTACTGTTATTGAATGACAGTAATTAATTTCAATTAACTGAAACTTCATCATTCATTCAGGAGCACATCCTAGTTGTTAAGCCAATTAGAGTATATTTGCAGATGGCATAGTGCAGTTTTAATCATGTTGCAATAGTGATGCTTCTAAAATTGTTGCCTTGTTTCACCACTGGATAGCTTTACGCGAGGCAAAGGCAACGTTCAGTTTATCTGTTTTGTAATAAATCGTGACTTATTATAAAGTATTATTATTAAGTAAAGTATAATTGATATTATATTATAAATGCATACATTTACCCTATCTTGTTATACTAGGTATGTATTGAGTATCTGTATTGTATATGTATGTTTGTATTTTTATTTTAATGTTATTATAAGTTCCTCTATCTGTAACTTTAAATGTAAAATTCAGAAATAAATCAGCGCTATACCTTTTCTTGTACCGCAAGGAAAGATAAAGCCGGTATAAAAATGTATATATTGTCTCATATAAGTTGAAGCACGCCTCGATTTACTTTCGAAAAATAACTCCTATGCACATTACTCGAAGATAAGAAAGTCAAGACCACTCGGAATCCGGATATTTATCTTTTAAGAAAATTATCAATTTTAAAGAAGCCTAAGAGAGTAGCTGCTACTTTTGCATTAAAATTTTACAGGACTTTAAAAAAGTATGTAAAGAAATATTGCCTTATTTTAAAAAAGTCTTTTCGTCAAGGAATTCTAAATATAATCTTAAATGCAGTTACTAAATTGTAACATTATTTTAGTTGATTTTTTCCATAATATGGTTACACTTAACTCAACTCGAATACGGTAAATGATTAAGAAGCTAAAAGTCTACCTGATACTGTAAACTATGACACACGCAAATCACTTCAAAAGAAGAAGACCCGTATTTGATCGTCTCCGAGAACTAAAATGGAACGTTTTATTCTCAATTAACTAAAACATTATATAAATGCACTGAGGAAGTCTACCACTAGCTTGTATGAACAAATAAATGTATATACTTAATCATCTCGATAAAGGCAACCAAATAACACACGAACTATATTTGGGGTGATGTTTGTGAGTAATTGTATACGACTGTAGTATACAATTATCATTAATTTCGATTAAATTGACATCTTCTGGGCAATAAGTCAGAAGTTGTCAAGAAACATGATAAATTGTTATAAATATTATCGAAAATGCAGCAGCATTAATTTGTCTTTTATTTCGCAATAATTGTTCTTAAATAATAATAATTCTTAAATAATTGTTCTGATGATCTCCGTGGACGAGTGGCATATACACCGGTTTTCAAGGTGTCGCCTGTTGAAAATACTATTCTGAAACTTGAAAACTCACTTCTTCTTCTTCACTTTCTCAGGTCTGGGTGTCTGTGGTACCTTCGGTGTTTCTAATTCCATATTATAAGTGCTTAAGCTGCTTACTTTTGGATAAGAGCAATGTATGAGATGGTGTCCCTTTCTATGTCTCTGTTACCATTTTCATAGGTTTTTCCCATAGTCGCTTCTTACGATAACGACAGGGACAGTGTTAGCTTCGACACACGACTGGAGTCTATTCCTGTGAACGATTATAAAATAGATGGAGTAGTAAATGTGGGTAAATGAACTCATTTTACACATTCTCAATTTGCAGCTAAATATTAATTAAATAAATACAGGTAAAGTATAAAAAATATTATCAGTACTCCACAAGTTGACAGATGGGCATGAAAATAACGCATTACAACTAAGATATAGTTATGTTGTGGTTAGAATTTTCTTATTTATTTTATTAATTTTTTTCAATCACTCATTTTTAAATCATCTCGCAATGCAATTTTTAAAAACGAAATGAGTTTGAATAAAGTAAGTAGCCTTTACATATGTCACAAAAGACAAGTAGCAAGAACCCCAAAGACTACCAAAATAAAATCAAGCGGACAGATGTCGGGTATTAGACTCGATACCAAGCATGTTGTATTTGGTATCAAAATTTAAAATGATTTTTGAAATTCTCGTTCTGTAAAACCACTGTCCAGCATTATTTACATTTTGTTAAAGTAGTGTTAGTGGGTTGGAACGATTTCATTGTCTAGATCTCTATCTACCACTGTATTGGGAATGGCGAGAAGATATTTATTATTTAAAGTCTGTTAACCGTAGTTAAGAAATATAATAAAAATAGAGCGCCAAAAATTATGGAACTAAGGTCACCTTCATAAGTAAACCTGGCAGAAGGAAATAGTAGTTTTCGATTAGACTAATTTTTTTTGAATGAATGAATGAATGAATGAATGAAAATACTTTTATTGTACACCACGAAATCGAAAAACATTAAAAATTAAAAACTAAAAAATCTGTACAATATGGCGGCCTTATTGCTGCATAGCGATCTCTTCTAGGCAATCAAAGAATGAATTTTTTTTGGATGATCATTCCGGCATTTGTCAAAACTAACAGAGAGAAAAAGCTAGTAGACTCACGTTTATTCAGGAAAATAAGAAGATTAGTCAGACTTTTCTTTCGTTGAACATTGACAGAAACTAAAACTTAAGAGCTAGTAAGTATTACTAAACTTTTTATCCCAGTTTTTGTTTCCGAGATAATACAGGACATGTCACAGTTTTGAGACGGCTAAAAATCAGCGGAAATTGGATAATATATAGTTAGGTGTAGTATAATATACATTACATTATGTACATTATGTATATGCATTAATTTTGTCCTGGTTCATCTTCTCGTCGGACAATCTAAGTAAAATAATTGATAGTAAGCGACTGAACAAAATAAGAAGAAATTTGGCACACATGAAAATTAAAAATTGTTTACAAACGAAAAACTATGTCCTCCCCGAACTAAGAAATTTAGTAATAATTTGTTGTATTGTGTTATATTTTTATAATAAATGGAAACTGACATGTTTCAACTGTTTTATTTCTCTAACAATCTACGCAAAAACGACGATAAGCTCGCCGCTACCTGTCACGTTGTCCCAAAATCTTCGGTGAAAGGTGGGTCGGAAGGATTTAATCGTCTAGACTTCTGTCTACCTCTGTATTGGAGGAATATATGTGAATATGTTTCTAAAATAAAAATCGCCTACTAGCCCGAGGTCATTGTAGAAGCGTGCTCGTCGCGACCCCTGCCAGCCCTTTTCAGGGCTGCAATTCTACAGCTGCGCACCCATGCCAACGAGGGTTAGGGCGTCCCCCAAGGCGACGCACACCAGTTCGTCCCCGTTGGTGTGAAATGCAGCGCGCAAAGCGGCGATGGGGACCGCCACCCGTCACGCACAGCCCGACACGGCGGAAGGTGGAGGACGGAGTGCAGAGTTGGCACGTGGAATGTTAGAGGAGGCATGAGAGATAAGACGAATGAGTTGATTGAAATAATGAAAGAAAGAGAATTAGATGTCGTGTGTTTGTCGGAGACCAAGCGGAAGGGCAGTGGTACTGAAGTGCTCCTGGCGGGCGTTAGCTCTATGGTCCAGGTCCCGGAGGCGAGAGCGCCTGTCAGGGAGTGGGGGTGCTGCTGTCGTCTCGGTTGGTCGATGTTATGACTGAATATAAGGTTGTGAACTCGAGACTTCTCTGGGTTCGCTTTAAATTGGGACTGACGAAGTTATTCCTTTTGGCTGTTTATGCGCCGGTGGCTTCGTCGTCCAGAGCTGAGCTGGAGGAGTTTTGGGAGAATGTAAGAGAAGTTCTAGACTTGGTTAGAGGAAACGAAAGAATTGTTGTATGTGGTGATTTGAATGGATGGGTTGGTACCGCTCGGCCAGGGTACGAGTCGGTGCTTGGAATGTTGGCGATAAAAGGGTTAACGATGCTGGCAAGCTTATACTGGCTGTATGCAAGGAAAGGGTCTTCTTGTGACAAACACTATGTTTAGTCACAAGAAAATCCATATGTATACTAGAACAAGAGAGAATGAGAGAAGTATGATCGATTTATTCCTGGTGGATGACCGACTGCGAAAACAGGTGATGGATACGCGAGTGTTCCGAGGTGCTGACCTGGGAACGGATCACTATCTAGTGATTACTAGATTTAGGGGTCTGTTCGCGGGTTGGCGCCACCGGACAACGATACCAGAACCACAGTCGGTCGGTAGTATCCGAAGCTGGAAGCTTCAGGAAGCGGACACTAGGAATAAATATCAAGCAAGGGTAGCCGAAAAGCTGGACAGCATTGGTGTTAGGAAAGAATGTGTGGAAGAAATATGGCAGAGCCTTAGAGATGGAATGGTTAGTGCAGCGGAAGACGTGTGGAACTGTGAAAAGAGGTAGTAGTAAAAGGGTGATGCATGGTGGAATGACGAAGTGAAAGAAGCTGTAAATAAGAAGAAGAAAGCATGGTTAGACTACTTGGCCTCTAATAATGATAAGGATATGAGAGAGAAGAGGAAAGAAAGATATAAGCTCCAGAAAGTTCACACGAAAGCATTGATTGAGGAAGTGCGTGAAAGGAGTAGAATGGAAGCGGACGAAAGGTTGTCGCACAACTTCAAGGAGAACTCAAACTCTTCTGGAAAGAGGTTGGAAGGACCCGGAGTGGTGCGACAGCCTTAAGAATGAATAAAGTGCTTTCGGGAACCAATGACGTCCTCTCAGAAAAATCGGACGTCATGCAGCGATGGAGCAATTTTATAGAGAGATGTATGCGTGTGATGATCTTAGTGAGGATCCGGGGTGACGCCGTGACTGGTACGCCAGACTCGGACCTCGATGACACTGAGGTTATCAGTATGAAAGAGATTGAATGTGCGATTAGAAGTTTGAAATGTGGTAAGGCTGCGGGACTAGACAGAGTTACTGCTGAAATGGTCAAGTATGGTGGGCCACGCGTCTGGGACAGCTTTCATCTGCTGTGCAATTTGTGCTGGCGAACGGGGCTGTTCCGGATGATTGGCGATCCGCGGTCATTGTGCCTTTATATAAAGGTAAAGGTTCACATTATGACTGCGGGTGGTATCAGTGCGGGTGGTATCAGCTTGACCAGTTTAGCAAGTATACTCGAAGGTTTTGACACGTAGGATGCAAGATAAATCGGAAAGATTTCTATGGGAGGCACAATGCGGATTTAGACCTGGAAGAGGATGCACGGATCAAATGTTTTCTCTCCGCATGATCACGGAGAAGCTTCTGGCTGCTAACCAGAAGATTTTCTGTGCTTTTGTGGATCTTGAGAAAGCATTTGATAAGGTTGTAAGGAAGAAAATGTAGGAACTGTTGCCGGGGTATGGTGTGGATGGTCGATTGCTAAGGGCTGTGCAGTTACTTTACTGTGACTGTAAAGCCTGTGTGCGGGTAGGGCATGACCTGTCACCCATGTTTAGCGTCCAAACGGGCGTAAAACAGGGTTGTGTCATGTCTTCCTGGCTATTCATACTGTATCTCGACAGCTGTTTACAGAAGCTGAAAGATAGCTGTTTGGGTGTGAAATTGGGTGACATAAAAGTAAATTGTCTGCTTTATGCTGATGATGCAGTACTAATAGCACCATCAGAGGCAGAACTGCAGGCATTAGTCACGTGTATGAAAGAAGAATGTGAAATTAATGGTCTCCGTTTGAATGCTAATAAAACTAAGGTTCTGGTATTTGAAAGAGACGAAGAAAGAACGAAGTGCGAAATTTGGGTAAATCAGGAATGTCTAGAACAGGTGAATGAAATTGTATACTTGGGGAGTGCGTTTAGCCGGGATGGAAGATGTGATTTAGATGTGGACAGGCGTGTCGCTGCCGGGAACAAAGTCAATGGTGCCCTGACTGCGTTAATCAAAAGGCAAGGCGTTGTGAAAAGTGCACACCTTGCAATACATAACGCAGTGTTGGTACCGACTTTGTTATATGGCAGCGAAACCTGGGTATGCCAGAAGAAGCATAAAAGCAGGTTGAATGCAGTGGAGATGCGATCTCTTCGTAAAATGTGCGGCCTTACCATGGCCGACCGAAAGCGAAACGAAGAGATTCGCAATATGGCAGGTTTGAAAGATGACCTTGTCTCAAAAATGGATAAGGGCGTGCTTCGATGGTTTGGGCACGTTGAGCGAATGAGTGAAGACCGAATGGTGAAGAAAATATATAGCGCGAAAGTTAATATTAAAAGGTGTCGAGGTAGACCGAGATTAACTTTCGAAGACCATGTGAGCAAATTGCTCGAATAGAGGAGGGTCAAGAGTACTCGGATACCTAGACGTGCATGTATGAAGAAGATGATGAATCTGAAAGAAGCGAAAAGAAGTATGTAGGGATCGTGACAATTGGCGATCTGTTCTCTCTGGCTACCCCGTCAGGGATTGTGCGTGAAGATAAATAAATATAAATAAATAAATGTTAAAATACCATTGGACACATCGCCTTAGTCACATTTGGATTGAATAATTAACTATGAATTTGTAATTATATCTTAAGGCTCTCTAAACATTAATTAACCCAACAATACATACGTAGAAACATACATTGATATGTTGAAAATCACATACATTGCTCCGATGTCTCATGCGTAAGTAGCAAACTCACTTGTGTTATGGAATAAGAAACAATGAATGGGCCACAAATACCCAGTCCCGAGACATGTAGAAAAAGTAGATTTACTCTTTAAGATTTTCCCTTTAGTCTATATGCCCCAAGGAATAATATCATCATATATGCCCCAAGGAATAATAACCGTCCTAAGTACAAATGTTAGGTTAGGTTATGTTCGGTTAGGTTGCGAGGTGTCTGGTAGTGCGATCGCCAATCTGCCTGCCAAGCGTGGCGATTACGGCACGCGAGAGGCCTATGTCCAGCAGTGGACTACTGCAAGCTGTTATGTGTGTACGTTATATAAGTGTTAGTTACACCTTACAACATCAGCTACCGCCAGTGAAAGTCCCGTCAAAATCGGTCCAGACGTTTCAGATGTCTGTCTGTTTGTTCCGGCTAGTCTCTGAGACGGCTAGATCGATTTCAACGGGATATACACTGGCAGAAAGCTGATTTTTGTGGCGTAACGTGGGCTAGTAGGCGATTTTTGTTTTAGAAACATATTCACATATATTCCTCCAATACAGAGGTAGACAGAAGTCTAGACGATTAAATCCTTCCGACCCACCTTTCACCGAAGATTTTGGGACAACGTGACAGGTAGCGGCGAGCTTATCGTCGTTTTTGCGTAGATTGTTAGAGAAATAAAACAATTAAAATATGTCAGTTTCCATTTATTATAAAAATATAACACAATACAACAAATTATTACTAAATTTCTTAGCTCGGAGAGGACATATTTTTAATTCGAGTTTCAGCTCAATTTCAATATCGCATCGCATCGTTCGTGACTAGATCCAGGGCTCCCAATTGGACCTGGTGACGCCGAGGACGTGGGGGTCTGTGCAGTGGCGCAGCAGCTCGGATACCTGGCGAGGAATGTGCAAATAAAGTTTTTTTTGATTTTGTACTTTGTTTTATATCAATTAGAATATTAATTATGTCATGGTTAGGAACTATATATCAGTTACGTTATAAAGTGTTCTGATATATCCCGTTACATCTTTACGAGTATATTATCTTAACCGGTGTTAGGAGCTAGCCCAAACAAAATGAGCTAATCCTGCAAGTGATACCACAGAACGGGCTGTACCGATTTCAGTGATACTATTCATTTTGTTATAGTGCTGCGAACGCGGTTAGTTTGAGTATATACATAAAAACAGCCTATGAAAGTCCATTACAGGATTGATTCTACAGGCCTCTCGCGGTCATTCAGGCGGATTGGCGATCGCTTTGTCACCAGTTTGCTTATTTTAATCTGGTATTTTCGAGATAGGTAGGGTAGGTAGGGCTCTCCCTCTGTCGCCTCTCGAGACACTGACGGACAGAGAGGATTCGTATGCACATGTAAATCATCAACCCCTAGCTTCGATTTAGCGATGCCTTCACAAGCCAATCCAAGAAAGTCACGATAATTTTAAAACTACGTGAAGTTGTTATAAGTTTAAATCCTACAAACTCCTAACTCTGCCCTCACTGTACATATTATAAGTGGCTACTTATCTCTGTTTAAATAATGTTAATGTTGAAAGATACACGAAAACGCATAATAAGTATGAGAACGCGATATCTACACTGGTGTGCATGAGATAAAGTTAGTAAAAATTAGTGTAATTTGCGTGTATGACAGGTCATATTCAATAATATCAAAATCTCAACATATTTAAACAGAAACATACATCTAGAGATGGTAGACCAATCGATAAATGTTGTCATTCAATAAATGACCTTTCAACTAACAAAGTGTTATTGCAATATCTCATGTGACATGTTCTTCTTATCATGATCATCGTCATCATAACAGTCTAACAGAAGTCTACTGCTGAACATACGCCTCTCCTAAGGATCGCCACATAGAAAGGTCCTGTGTCATTTGCACCCATCGACTTCCCGCAATGTTCTACAGGTCGTCGCAGCATCTTGCGGGAGAGAGTCTTATACAGACAGTTGCATAATCATTGACTAAGAAAAATATATTAGTTAAAAATAATACAAAATTAAATAAGTAAAGAATTCATTAAGTAATTTAAAGAATTCATTAGATAATTTATAATATACGTAATATAATATACTTTATAGAAATATGTATATATATCAACATAAATCAAATTGCTATATACTCTTTCAAGGTGTGTAAATATTTTTAAGAACTTCAAATGGGAATTTTATATTCTTTTCTCTAATGTATGTACATATAAATAAATTAATAAATACGTTAATATGACACCTCGACTGAAAAGATCGTGCCCGACTAATGTCTAGGAAAAGAGTTAAAATTATATTTCCAACATTATAAATTAGTTTATTTAATTTTGTCATGTGTTTAATTGTGTCTGGTAGTGCGATCGCCAATCTGCCTGCCAAGCGTGGCGATTACGGCACGCGAGAGGCCTATGTCCAGCAGTGGACTACTGCAAGCTGTTATGTGTGTACGTTATATAAGTGTAATGTATGAGTCGAAAGTAACATAAGCTTTTGTCGGTGCAGCATCTAAGTAAGTAAGCTTAGTTGTGTAACAGCCTTCGACTAAATGCTGCCCCCTGCGGCTCTTCTCGCGGTTTTGTAGTTAACGCGAAACCCTAATTATTGTTTCTAAAATAATGCTAGCCTTAGTTACACCTTACAACATCAGCTACCGCCAGTGAAAGTCCCGTCAAAATCGGTCCAGACGTTTCAGATGTCTGTCCGTTTGTTCCGGCTAGTCTCTGAGACGGCTAGACCGATTTCAACGGGATATACACTGGCAGAAAGCTGATTTTTGTGGCGTAACGTGGGCTAGTAGGCGATTTTTATTTTAGAAACATATTCACATATATTCCTCCAATACAGAGGTAGACAGAAGTCTAGACGATTTAATCCTTCCGACCCACCTTTCACCGAAGATTTTGGGACAACGTGACAGGTAGCGGCGAGCTTATCGTCGTTTTTGCGTAGATTGTTAGAGAAATAAAACAGTTAAAACATGTCAGTTTCCATTTATTATAATAATATAACACAAAACAACAAATTATTACTAAATTTCTTAGTTCGGAGAGGACATAGTTTTAATTCGAGTTTCAGCTCAATTTCAATATCGCATCGCATCGTTCGTGACTAGATCCAGGGCTCCCAATTGGATCTGGTGACGCCGAGACGTGGGGGTCTGTGCAGTGGCGCAGCAGCTCGGATACCTGGCGAGGAACGTGCAAATATCTTAACGTTTTAAAGTTTTTTTGTTTTTGTACTTTGTTTATATATCAATTAGAATATTAATTATGTCATGGTTAGGAACTAGATATCAGTTACGTTATAAAGTGCTCTGATATATCCCGTTACATCTTTACGAGTATATTATCTTAACCGGAGTTAGGAGCTAGCCCAAACAAAATGAGCTAATCCTGCAAGTGATACTGATATCACAGAACGGGCTGTACCGATTTCAGTGATACTATTCATTTTGTTATTGTGCTGCGAACGCTGTAAGTTTGAGTATATACATAAAATCAGCCTATGAAAGTCCATTTCAGGATTGATTCTACAGGCTTCTCGCGGTCATTCAGGCGGATTGGCGATTGCTTCGTCACCAGTTTGCTTATTTTAATCTGGTATTTTTCGAGATAGGTAGGGTAGGAAGGGCTCTCCCTCTGTCGCCTCTCGAGACACTCACGGACAGAGAGGATTCGTATGCACATGTAAATCATCAACCCCTAGCTTCGATTTAGAGATGCCTTCACAAGCCAATCCAAGAAAGTCACGATAGCCAATCTTTAATCTTAAAACTACTTGAAGTTATTATAAGTTTAAATCCTACAAACTCCTAACTCTGCCCTCACTGTACATATTATAAGTGGCTTCTTATCTCTGTTTAAATAATGTTAATGTTGAAAGATACACGAATACGCATAATAAGTATGAGAACGCGATATCTACACTGGTGTGCATGAGATAAAGTTAGTAAAAATTAGTGTAATTTGCGTGTATGACAGGTCATATTCAATACTAAAATACTAAAAAGTATAAAAGATCAAAATCTCAATATATTTAAACAGAAACATACATCTAGAGATGGTAGACCAATCGATAAATGTTGTCATTCAATAAATGACCTTTCAACTAACAAAGTGTAATTGCAATATCTCATGTGACATGTTCTTCTTATCATGATCATCGTCATCATAACAGTCTAACAGAAGTCTACTGCTGAACATACGCCTCTCTAAGGATCGCCACATAGAAAGGTCCTGTGTCATTTGCACCAATCGACTTCCCGCAATGTTCTGCAGGTCGTCGCAGCATCTTGCGAGACAGTCTAATACAGACAGTTGCATAATCATTGACTAAGAAAAATATATTAATTAATAACAATACAAAATTAAATAAGCAAAGAATTCATTAATTAATTTAAAGAATTCATTAGTTAATTCATAATATACTTAATATAATATACTTTATAGAAATAGGGAATTTTATATTCTTTTCTCCAATGTATGTACATATAAATAAAGTAATAAATACGTTAATATGACACCTCGGCTAGAAGTGACCGTGCCCGACTAATGTCTAGGAAAAGAGTTAAAATTATATTTCCAACATTATAAAAATTTCTTTCGCCCGTTTTATCTCCGCTAGAGATAGACTCTGTGTCGATAGACGAATTTAAATTCTTATTTCAATGAATAAATACACACATACTGTTGTCAAGGGTCAGACAAATCAAAATCAAACTTAGACTTCAATAAATGTTTATTGATCCACACTAACAACATTAAGTAAAATACGAAAACAAATGTAGTTTTTAATTGTATGTTGTGTCTAACATCAAACATGGTTGCAGCATCGAATGCCCCTGGCTAGTTTGTCAATACAACATCCCTTTTAAGCCAATGTTAAAATAATATTATTAAAACTGTCATTTTTATAAATAGGCCGAATATAAATTTAAATTGAATGTTTCACTATTAATTTATACAATTATCTATTAAAACTTAGTAAACTTTAATTGACCGTTTAACTTGAACACTGAACATCTATCAAAACAACGTCCCTTTTAAAACCAATGTTAAGATAGTGTTATTATATAAGAAATCTTATTACAAATACTATTTTTATAAATAGCCTCAGTATATTAAAATTAAATATTAAAAACAATGGATTTATAATTATCCCTTAAAACTATTAATTATTGACGCAATAGCTTTGAACACTGAAAAATTTGTCAAAACAATATCTCTTTTTAGGCTTATGTTAAAATACCATTGGACACATCGCCTTAGTCACATTTGGATTGAATAATTAACTATGAATTTGTAATTATATCTTAAGGCTCTCTAAACATTAATTAACCCAACAATACATACGTAGAAACATACATTGATATGTTGAAAATCACATACATTGCTCCGATGTCTCATGCGTAAGAAGCAAACTCACTTGTGTTATGGAATAAGAAACAATGAATGGGCCACAAATACCCAGTCCCGAGACATGTAGAAAAAGTAGATTTACTCTTTAAGATTTTCCCTTTAGTCTATATGCCCCAAGGAATAATATCATCATAGATGCCCCAAGGAATAATACCCGTCCTAAGTACAAATGTTAGGTTAGGTTATGTTAGGTTAGGTTGCGAGGTGTCTGGTAGTGCGATCGCCATTCTGCCTGCCAAGCGTGGCGATTACGGCACGCGAGAGGCCTATGTCCAGTAGTGGACTACTGCAAGCTGTTATGTGTGTACGTTATATAAGTGTAATGTATGAGTCGAAAGTAACATAAGCTTTTGTCGGTGCAGCATCTAAGTAAGTAAGCTTGGTTGTGTAACAGCCTTCGACTAAATGCTGCCCCTGCGGCTCTTCTCGCGGTTTTGTAGTTAACGCGAAACCCTAATTATTGTTTCTAAAATAATGCTAGCCTTAGTTACACCTTACAACATCAGCTACTGCCAGTGAAAGTCCCGTCAAAATCGGTCCAGACGTTTCAGATGTCTGTCCGTTTGTTCCGGCTAGTCTCTGAGACGGCTAGACCGATTTCAACGGGATATACACTGGCAGAAAGCTGATTTTTGTGGCGTAACGTGGGCTAGTAGGCGATTTTTATTTTAGAAACATATTCACATATATTCCTCCAATACAGAGGTAGACAGAAGTCTAGACGATTAAATCCTTCCGACCCACCTTTCACCGAAGATTTTGGGACAACGTGACAGGTAGCGGCGAGCTTATCGTCGTTTTGCGTAGATTGTTAGAGAAATAAAACAGTTAAAACATGTCAGTTTCCATTTATTATAATAATATAACACAATACAACAAATTATTACTAAATTTCTTAGTTCGGAGAGGACATAGTTTTAATTCGAGTTTCAGCTCAATTTCAATATCGCATCGCATCGTTCGTGACTAGATTCAGGGCTCCCAATTGGACCTGGTGACGCCGAGGACGTGGGGTCTGTGCAGTGGCGCAGCAGCTCGGATACCTGGCGAGGAACGTGCAAATATCTTAACGATTTAAATGCTTATATATCAATTAGAATATTAATTATGTCATGGTTAGGAACTAGATATCAGTTACGTTATAAAGTGCTCTGATATATCCCGTTACATCTTTACGAGTATATTATCTTAACCGGTGTTAGGAGCTAGCCCAAACAAAATGAGCTAATCCTGCAAGTGATACTGATATCACAGAACAGGCTGTACCGATTTCAGTGATACTATTCATTTTGTTATAGTGCTACGAACGCGGTTAGTTTGAGTATATACATAAAACAGCCAATGAAAGTCCATTTCAGGATTGATTCTACAGGCATCTCGCGGTCATTCAGGCGGATTGGCGATCGCTTTGTCACCAGTTTGCTTATTTTAATCTGGTATTTTTCGAGATAGGTAGGGTAGGTAGGGCTCTCTCTCTGTCGCCTCTCGAGACACTCACGGACAGAGAGGATTCGTATGCACATGTAAATCATCAACCCCTAGCTTCGATTTAGAGATGCCTTCACAAGCCAATCCAAGAAAGTCACGATAGCCAATCTTTAATCTTAAAACTACTTGAAGTTGTTATAAGTTTAAATCCTACAAACTCCTAACTCTGCCCTCACTGTACATATTATAAGTGGCTACTTATCTCGGTTTAAATAATGTTAATGTTGAAAGATACACGAAAACGAATAATAAGTATGAGAACGAGATATCTACACTGGTGTGCATGAGATAAAGTTAGTAAAAATTAGTGTAATTTGCGTGTATGACAGGTCATATTCAATACTAAAATACTAAAAAGTATAAAACATCAAAATCTCAATATATTTAAACAGAAACATACATCTAGAGATGGTAGACCAATCGATAAATGTTGTCATTCAATAAATGACCTTTCAACTAACAAAGTGTAATTGCAATATCTCATGTGACATATACTTCTTATCATGATCATCGTCATCCTAACAGTCTAACAGAAGTCTACTGCTGAACATACGCCTCTCCTAAGGATCGCCACATAGAAAGGTCCTGTGTCATTTGCACCCATCGACTTCCCGCAATGTTCTGCAGGTCGTCGCAGCATCTTGCGGGAGACAGTCTAATACAGACAGTTGCATAATCATTGATTAAGAAAAATATATTAATTAATAATAATACAAAATAAAATAAGTAAAAAATTCATTAATTAATTTAAAGAATTCATTAGTTAATTTATAATATACTTAATATAATATACTTTATAGAAATATGTATATATATCAACAAAAATCAAATTGCTATATACTCTTTCAAGGTGTGTAAATATTTTTAAGAACTTCAAATGGGAACTTTATTTTCTTTTCTCCAATGTATGTACATATACAAGCAAATAAATAAATAAATACGTTAATATGACACCTAGGACTGAGGTGATCGTGCCCGAGTAATGTCTAGGAAAAGAGTTAATATTGTGTTTCCAACATTATAAAAATTTCTTTCGCCTGTTTTATCTCCGCTAGAGACAGACTCTGTGTCGATAGACGAATTTAAATTCTTATTCCAATGAATAAATACACACATACTGTTGTCAAGGGTCAGACAAATCAAAATCAAACTTAGACTTCAATAAATGTTTATGGATCCATACTAACAACATTAATTAAAATATGAACACAAATGTAGTTTTTTTAATTATATGTTGCGTCTAACATCAAACATGGTTGCAGCATCGAATGCCCCCTGGCTAGTTTGACAATACAACATCCTTTTAAGCCAATGTTAAAATAATATTATTACTGGCTGGACTTTGTGTGCGGCGCGGCGGCCGGCACACCTACACAGTCTACTTCATGTCGGACTCCTACCTGGGCGCGGACCAGGAGTACAAGTTCACGGTGGACGTGGACGACGCGCCAGCCACCGACGACAGCGATTCCGAATGATTCCGATTCTAATACATTTATTAGTTAATTTATAATAATACAAAATTAAATAAGTAAAGAATTCATTAGTTAATTTATAATATACTTAATATAATATACTTTATAGAAATATGTATATATATCAACAAAAATCAAATTGCTATATACTCTTTCAAGGTGTGTAAATATTTTTAAGAACTTCAAATGGGAACTTTATTTTCTTTTCTCCAATGTATGTACATATACAAGCAAATAAATAAATACGTTAATATGACACCTAGGACTGAGGTGATCGTGCCCGACTAATGTCTAGGAAAAGAGTTAATATTGTATTTCCAACATTATAAAAATTTCTTTCGCCTGTTTTATCTCCGCTAGAGATAGACTCTGTGTCGATAGACGAATTTAAATTCTTATTCAATGAATAAATACACACATACTGTTGTCAAGGGTCAGACAAATCAAAATCAAACTTAGACTTCAATAAATGTTTACGGATCCATACTAACAACATTAATTAAAATATGAAAACAAATGAAGTTTTTAATTA